>JAAVTI010001363.1:0-11117 GCA_011947335.1 Phytophthora constricta | reverse complement strand
CCGGAGTTGCGTGCAAGATGTCCGAGGCGACCTCTTTCTAGGTGTGTGGGTGGTGCTCATTTGCTGAAGGCTTGTAGGTCTCGATTACAGGGAGGGTATCAACATAACGGCGCTGTGGGGTGGAAGGCTACACAGGGTAAAGTGGTCTGCAGCAACTGCAGGACGACTCGGGCTCGAGGGCGCGCACGGCACGCTACAACTCACCAGGGAAGCACCCGCAATCCCGCAATTTAGTGCAGACAAATGTCTTCTATGTTTTGTCGAGCAAGGCGTGGTGACGGTGTCGTTGCTGCTGGAATGCTGACGAGCATCACTGCTGACAACGCTGCCGCCTTCCGGATCAAACAAGTTGTGGTAGTCCTTCTACAAAATTACGAGTTCCTGCTCTTCTTCGTTTACCAGCGGCAGCGATGGTGTGTTCACACGGATGAACCCGCACAAGCACCGAAGCAAAGATCCACGTGCTGAGAACGATGGCATTCCCATGACGACGCATGAAGCGCCTCCTGCGTATTTTAAAAGGCAAAAGCTCGGCCAAACTTCGACTTCACCTCGTCGGTCCGTCAAGTTCAACGTTGAGCATGTACGTAATTTTGCACCAGAATCACGAGGGTGAAAACTGGAGCTGTATGTGTGGATGCATAAAGTGTTAGGACACCGAATCGACGCAAGAGCAAGGCACAAATCGGGTGCTCGAGGGCACGGCAAAATAATGAAAATCAAATCGAGCATACCACGCTTGAAACACCACCATGCAAAAGCAAAACGAAAGACAATTGCATCGACTCGCTATTGTCCCAACTGTTGATTCAAGACAACTTACGTTCGGTTGGGATAGATCGTATAAGATCAAAAGAAAGTAGCTGCATTTTTAAGATTCGCATACTTTTCAACAAAAGGCATGTGAATCTTTGATAGCTACAAAAATCCACCCATCAGGTGAACCACATCATTACTTTTCCATTCAAGCTAAGTTGAGTTTTACTGCTCTTTAGTCTCATTCACGAAAACTCCTGCAATCGGCAACGCTAAAACACACCATCGAGAATACCAGGCCGTTGATTCGCAAAAGGATGCAAACCATGGCAAAAGACAAGTACTTCGTCGACCAAGTTCGCACTGCTGGGGTGGACCCATTCTTGCTGAAACTCTCAGCAGCGTCTTTGAAAGCCAAGGGCGGAGAGAGCAAGTGCTGCTCCAACTTCAAGTTGGGGTATACAAATTTGGTGACATTTTTCAAGCGAGCGGCGACGCTGTTCGTGTTCCACCTGCTAAACATCCCAGTGGTCATCGGTGGAGTAATCTTCGCTGCGTTGATGATTACGAGCACAGTGCTCGCGCCATGTTGGTTCGTGACTTACGCGCTGGGTGTGTTTGCTTTTTGGTGATTGGACTTGTGGAGTCAATTCGGCAGAAGTGGTTGAGGTACCTCGGGTATCTCATGCTGGCAGCGCTGTTTGTGCTCTCATTCATGAACGCCTACACGGCGATTATATATACCCAGTTGTGCTTACTCTGCAGCCTGCTGTGGTCTTTTCCTCGTCTGGCTCTGTGGCTGCATCGTGTACGGTCTCATGAAGAAGGAGATTCAGCTCGCTAACTTTGCCAACTCCGTGGTGAATTCGACATCGAAAGCGGTGACACTGGATCCTGAGGACTACGCGAGTCGATTTACGTTCCCAGACATTGCTGATCTAAAGTTTTTTTCGCCTCACATCACGTTGACTCGCGGAGTGTGGACCCTAATTTTCTACTACACCGTTCTCAAGGTCGTTGTTGGTGCGATGAGTGCGGTGGTCATCGTGCTTGCAGTGATTCAGCCCATTGTTGTGCTCTGCACAATCGGCAATGACCCCTTCGTCGGCAGCTGGATCGTGTTTCAAGATCACCCCAGCACGTACGTCGGCATCGTGCTCTTGCTGTGGTTGGTCGGTGCAATTGGACTGTCGGCTGTGGCCAAACTATCTGTGAAGCTGACTTCAACTGTTTGCGGCGAGTGGAAGTCTGACCAACAAGCAACCATGCTGCAAGAGGATGACGTTGAAGCAGCTGTATCTTCAACTCCAGTCCAAGAGCCACGTGACACCAGCTTCTCGCAGATGTAGCCAACGCCGCCAATTGTATAATCCATAACAAACTGTTATTCAGCTGAGTTACAAGTAATTCGCATTCTTATTAGTAGTATGACCTAAGAAGCACTCCTAGTAACCAGAGCTGCTGTCTCGATTGCGACCTGACTTGAAGCATCTCTACCATGCTTATGATGACATGCTTACTGATAATGAGCGTGTTGGTAATGTGCATCTACGTGTGGTGAATAATAAGCAGCCGCATCAAGATCGATCGGTGCCCAACACCGGCTATGCTGTTTTGCTTGCGACCGAGAAGGTAAGCAAGTCTTTTAAAGTGCCACTGCGCGTTCGAACACAATAAGCACCAAAACTCACCGAAGTACGGTGAAACCTCGGTTGGAGTTCGAGTTCGAGTAATGAACTCATTCTGGCGTTTGAACTTGATCATTTTGGTCTACCGGTATTGAACGGATCATCTCGCTCTTCACTCGCTTCTGCACCAACGACGCCATGCAACCTGGAATTATTTTGCGGACAGATGATGCGCGTTGGTCGCCCGACTCCGGCAGATGCGGCTTAGAGAACATTGTCTGGTCCATGCGAATGGACCAGACATCCTGAACTCGCCGAGGGATATCGTGGAGTACGAGTTCTTAGACTGGTACTCCACGATATCCCTCGGCGAGTGCGAGTTCTTGGACTCGTACTCCACGATATCCCTCGGCGAGTTCTCAGGATGAGACACGATCACGAAGTATTTAGATTGATCACACAGGTGTCTTGTCTTTTTGGCTCCACTAGCCTTCCACCCCGCAGCGCCGTCGTGTTGATACGCTGCCTGTAATCGAGACCTACAAGCCTTTAGCAAATGAGCACCACCCACACACCTAGAAAAGAGGTCGCCTCGGACATCTTGCACGCAACTCCGGCCACAGGATACGAGTAGTTTTGTACGACACACTGAGCACGGGGCTATCGATGCTCCGTCGCCAGTCGTTTCCTGCGCCGATGCTCGCCGCCGCCCTTCATGACTCCACTGACGTTCTCCTGGGGCGTCACGTAAGGACATCGACGCCCTTGCGTACGAAGTGGCCCGCGCCTGCGTCTCTCTGTACGCTCCATCTAGATGCGTCCTCCCCACTCATATATGCACGCAAAGTCCGCGCTTTCCCACCCAAAACCAACGCACATCCAGTACAAATAAATATATTTCCACGGTCTCGCGTCGTCGCCCGCTCCTCTCCCCTTAAATATGCCACGCGCCGCTCTCCGTCGTCGGCAGCCTCCTCGGCTCACTGTGGCCATCCGTGTCCTCGGAACTGTAGACGAAGCCCAGCGCATCCCCCTCCCTCGCCCCAGCCTCCTCCTGGCTGCATGCGCTCACCCTCGTCGTCCTCGCCACGATCTCCGCAGGTTCCAACTCGGTCTGTCTGTCTAGCTGGCTGGTGCCGTCCCCTCCGTCCGTCCGTCCAGGAGCTTCCTCCCCCACCTGTGCGCTCGACCGCAAAAAGCGGAAAGAGCTCAACGAGGCTGCTCGCATAGCGCGGCGCACCAGCACCACCACTTTAATGGCGCCCCGGCTCTGCGCGGTGACGTCACACGGGCCAAGGAGAGCCACTCGACCGAAGACGTCGAGCGACTTCCACTCAGTATGGTGATTGAAACCCTCCACCTCGATGTATGAAACTCGATCGTTCACTTGTTAAATGTATGCTCTCGAAAGTTTCAAACATTCTCGAGTTGTTTCAAACACTCGAGGGGCTGATCTTGAAGATTGGGCCACGCCTTCGGGCGTGTTCGAGTCCCATCGAGTGCTTCGCCTCTTTCGGGGCCCTTGCAGAACCGCGAAATAACCAGATCGATGAACACGCGTGATTGCATTGCCTGGAGCTGGGAAGGCAACCGAACAAGGCGAAGCTGCAGCATAAAAATTGAATTAGTCCGGTGATCTGTTTCTCAAATGTCTGAGACGAAGCCAACGAGTAACGCGCAAAGCTCGGGCATGCTGCAAGATGTAATTAACTGTAAAAGATTTACAGGACAATCAGTCCGGTTTTGTGATCTGTATCGTCGAAGTGCCAATTAGTTATGTGAGGAATCTCATTGCTACTAGTAAGAAGTCGTTGACTACATCTGCGTGAAGCTGGTATGACGTGGCTCTTGGGCTGGAGTTGAAGATACCGCTGCTTCAACGTCATCCTCTTGCAGCATGGTTGCTTTTGGTCAGACTTCCACTCGCCGCAAACAGTTGAAGTTAGCTTCACAGATAGTTTGGCCACTGTTGACAGTCCAATTGCACCGGCCAACCACAGCAAGAGTACGATGCCGACGTACGTGGTAGGGTGATCTTGAAACACGATCCAGCTGCCGACGAAGGGGTCATTGCCGATTGTGCAGAGCACAACAATGGGCTGAATCACTGCAAGCACGATGACCACCGCACTCATCGCACCAACAACGACCTTGAGAACGGTGTAGTAGAAAATTAGGGTCCACACTCGGCGAGTCAACGTGATGTGAGGCGAAAAAACTTTAGATCAGCAATGTCTGGGAACGTAAATCGACTCGTGCAGTCCTCAGGATCCAGTGTCACCGCTTTCGATGTCGAATTCACCACGGAGTTGGCAAAGTTAGCGAGCTGAATCTCCTTCTTCACGAGACCGTGCACGATGTAACCACATAGCCAGAAAAGGATAAAGCCACAGCAGGCTGCAGAGTAAGCACAACTGGGTATAGTCGCCGTGTAGGCGTTCATCAATGATAGCACAAACAGCGCTGCCAGCAAGAGATACCCGAGGTACCTCAACCACTTCTGCCGAATTAACATAACAAGTCCAATCACCAAAAAGCAAACACACCCAGCGCGTAAGTCACGAACCAACATGGCGCGAGCGCAGTGTTCGTAATCATCAATGCAGCGAAGATTACTCCACCGATGACCACTGGGATGTTTAGCAGGTGGAACACGAACAGCGTCGCCGCTCGCTTGAAAAATGTCACCAAATTTGTATACCCCAACTTGAAGTTGGAGCAGCACTTGCTCTCTCCGCCCTTGGCTTTCAAAGACGCTGCTGAGAGTTTCAGCAAGAATGGGTCCACCCCAGCAGTGCGAACTTGGTCGTCAAAATACTTGTCCTTTGCCATGGTTTGCATCCTCTTTGCGTATCAATGGTCTGGTGTTCTGGATGGCGTGATTTAGCGTTGCCGCTTGCAGGAGTTTTCGAGAATGAGACCAAAGAGCAGTAAAACTCGTCTTAGCTTGAATGGACAAGTAATGACGTGGTTCATCTTGGTGGATTTAGTGTAGCTATCAAAGTTTCGCATGTTTTTAAGCATGCGAATCTTAATCAAAGAAATGTAGCTACCAACGTTTGATCGTATGATCTATCCAGACCGTACGTTGTCTAGGATTAACGTAGAAGAGGAGTAGGAAAAATAGTGAGTCGATGCAGCAATTATCGTTCGTTTTGCTTTAGCGTGATGGTGTTTCAAGCGTGGTATGATCGAGGTGATTTCCATTGTTTTGCCGTGCCCTCGAGCATCCGATTTGTGCCTTGCTCTTGCGTCAAATCGGAATTTCCTAACACTTTATGCATCCACACATATAGCTCCAGTTTGCAGCCTCGTGATTCTGGTGCAAAATTGGGTACAACTTGACGAACCGACGAGGTGAAGTTGAAGTTTGGCCGAGCTGTTGCCTTTTAAGATACATGAACTCTGAGCTTCGTCTGAAAAAAAGTGAAATGATTTCAAATGGTGATCGTAGGATGGTAACGAAGCGGGGAAAGCACGCGTACATGTATCGACGTCGTAGCCCATGTTGCTCGGAATTTCGAGTGCAACGGCGAAATCTACACTGAAGTACGAAGTATCTATGAATCTGCCAATAAGATATTTATCACTTCGCGGAGGATTAAAAAATGCTCCGCGAAGTGCTAAATACCATCAATTTGGCGATTGATTCACAAGTTAGATCGAAAAGCAACGAGCAGAACTTGCTTGTGGATGACGAGTCCAGAACTGCACGCTCGGAAGTGGAAATGGCCGCAGAGGCCACGCAGCTTCGTCCCTTTGTCTCATAGATACCTGAGTTTGGTTTAGCAGAATAGCTATACGCCTGCTAGTGGTGATTTTTGCAGAACCTGATCGGATATGGTTGACTACATCTGCGTGAAGCTGGTATGACGTGGCTCTTGGGCTGGAGTTGAAGATACCGCTGCTTCAACGTCATCATCTTGCAGCATGGTTGCTTTTGGTCAGACTTCCACTCGCCGCAAACAGTTGAAGTCAGCTTCACAGATAGTTTGGCCACTGTTGACAGTCCAATTGCACCGGCCAACCACAGCAAGAGTACGATGCCGACGTACGTGGTAGGGTGATCTTGAAACACGATCCAGCTGCCGACGAAGGGGTCATTGCCGATTGTGCAGAGCACAACAATGGGCTGAATCACTGCAAGCACGATGACTACCGCACTCATCGCACCAACAACGACCTTGAGAACGGTGTAGTAGAAAATTAGGGTCCACACTCGGCGAGTCAACGTGATGTGAGGCGAAAAAACTTTAGATCAGCAATGTCTGGGAACGTAAATCGACTCGCGTAGTCCTCAGGATCCAGTGTCACCGCTTTCGATGTCGAATTCACCACGGAGTTGGCAAAGTTAGCGAGCTGAATCTCCTTCTTCATGAGACCGTACACGATGCAGCCACAGAGCCAGACGAGGAAAAGACCACAGCAGGCTGCAGAGTAAGCACAACTGGGTATATATAATCGCCGTGTAGGCGTTCATGAATGAGAGCACAAACAGCGCTGCCAGCATGAGATACCGAGGTACCTCAACCACTTCTGCCGAATTGACTCCACAAGTCCAATCACCAAAAAGCAAACACACCCAGCGCGTAAGTCACGAACCAACATGGCGCGAGCACTGTGCTCGTAATCATCAACGCAGCGAAGATTACTCCACCGATGACCACTGGGATGTTTAGCAGGTGGAACACGAACAGCGTCGCCGCTCGCTTGAAAAATGTCACCAAATTTGTATACCCCAACTTGAAGTTGGAGCAGCACTTGCTCTCTCCGCCCTTGGCTTTCAAAGACGCTGCTGAGAGTTTCAGCAAGAATGGGTCCACCCCAGCAGTGCGAACTTGGTCGACGAAGTACTTGTCTTTTGCCATGGTTTGCATCCTTTTTGCGAATCAACGGCCTGGTATTCTCGATGGTGTGTTTTAGCGTTGCCGATTGCAGGAGTTTTCGTGAATGAGACTAAAGAGCAGTAAAACTCAACTTAGCTTGAATGGAAAAGTAATGATGTGGTTCACCTGATGGGTGGATTTTTGTAGCTATCAAAGATTCACATGCCTTTTTGTTGAAAAGTATGCGAATCTTAAAAAATGCAGCTACTTTCTTTTGATCTTATACGATCTATCCCAACCGAACGTAAGTTGTCTTGAATCAACAGTTGGGACAATAGCGAGTCGATGCAATTGTCTTTCGTTTTGCTTTTGCATGGTGGTGTTTCAAGCGTGGTATGCTCGATTTGATTTTCATTATTTTGCCGTGCCCTCGAGCACCCGATTTGTGCCTTGGTCTTGCGTCAATTCGGAATGCCCCAACACTTCATGCATCCACACAAGCTGCTCCACATCTGGAAGTTTGGTGGATTTGGTCGGTTCCAGTTCTCCATGATCCAATTCCGGCTGCTCGGTCTGTGGATCATTCGACCTCAACTGCGTTTGATCCGGGTCCTTCTCGGAGTCAGGGCCATGAGGCACCTGATGCATCGCTTGCTCTTGACCGTGCTGCTCTCGAGTTGACAG
Organism: Phytophthora constricta; assembly: GCA_011947335.1. NCBI lineage: Eukaryota > Oomycota > Peronosporomycetes > Peronosporales > Peronosporaceae > Phytophthora > Phytophthora constricta. The sequence continues at coordinate 3,223 of JAAVTI010001363.1, read as the reverse complement.
CTTGGTTAAGTCTGACTGCTTCTCCTGGTCTATCGCTGGCTGCTCGAGATCTACCAGCTCCACATTCAGCAGCTGGGTCGATTCTGATTGCACCGGAACTTCCTCTGCCAACACCGACTGCTCGAACTCTTGCTGTGTTCCAGCAAATGTGGCTTGCTCGCTATCATGATCAGTTCCTGTGCTAGAATCACGCAGTTGTGGTGGCACTTGCTGCATCGACTCATGTTCAGACGCATGTTGGGGTTCCGTTTCCGGCAGGTGCAGATCCGGGTTACGCTTTACACCGTTGATTTTGATCTTCGTGCCTCGAGCCCCTCGGGTGCCTACAATGCGTATTCATTAGTTGTCGAGCATCATCGGTATCAGATCGTTGTTACGTTTTAAAAGAGCGTAGGCAATCGGTCACGGTACCTTTGTTCGTGGTTAACAGCTTTAGGCACGGTTCATTAGCATCTGACAACTCGTCATCACTTGCGGCGCTGTAGCCATCTAGACATTCACCACAGACGTTGGCCTTACGCGAGCACTAGGGAATCACGGCAGGTCATTAGTATGCTAGAAGGCTGCAGTAAATGTTAGGTAAGCAAAATACAACGTACCGGCTCACGACCTCGCTGTTCGCATGACGGCATCAAGTTACACTCGAGAGCGTCAGGAAGCACATCTGGGGGTAGTCCATGAGTGCGCGCCGTGACAGCATCGCGCGTCCAAGCACCAAATACACCAAAGCTCTCGAGGGTCTCGGAGCGGAAGTACAAGTCATATGCAGTACCCTCGGTGAGCCCGGCAATTATAAAACTCTTTTCTTGACTGCTCCCTGCCGTCGTATTGATATCCACGCTACCACTTGCAAGTATCGCCAGCTCTGTCGATTGCTGCGGCGTGTCATCCGATGGTGGGGATAAATCCCGGCCACTGGGGAGAGCGATGTAGTGCATGTGACCACGATCGCTGAGGGTGACATTTACTGTAAGCGCATCAACACGAGCATCGCTAGGGGTTACCACTATGTCCAAGAGATCAGGAGCCTCAGTGAGCACGCACGCCTGCGTGGGTGGCCACAATACCGTAAATTCCGCCACTGCCTTTGGTCTCGGTCACGAGGTGCACTGTGTAGTTGAGTCCGGTCTGCGGAACTTCCAGGATCTGCTCTTTCCATCCGCTATCATGAGCAACTTCAATACTCGTTTCGTCGACCTCAAGGCTCTTTTGCGCTACAAGTCGATCCTCCAGTGCCAGTCGATTGCCGTAGCGGTCACTGCCTTTGGCTACATGATGCATAGGACTCCATGGCTGGACAGCCACGACAGAAAAGTACACAATCCCCGGTGCATCCATGCGAAAGCCCACGGTTAGCGCTCGCGTGGTTCCTGGTGTTGGATATGCCGCGTGAGCTAGCAGGATTGGGGCGTTCGCAAACGTCGATACGTCTTTTATTTCATGAATGATGCCGTAGACGCCATGATCAGCAGGCAGCGCTTCGGATATGATGAACAGGTCGAAACTCGTACCCGGTGTTAAGTTGTCCACCAATTCAACGTGTTCGCCTCCCGAATACGTCACACTACGCCGTGTCCGCACCACATCACGGCCGTAATCGTGCACGTTATTGCCACGACCATGGCGATCACCGTCAGACGTGCCCTTGCTACTGATATTGTGTGGCGACGTAACATTGAACTCCACATTGCCAGAGATCCCAATCATGTAGTGCACTTCACCAGGACGATCAAGTGCAAACGCTAGAATCAGCTCCGTGGTCGAACCCAAACGGGGTTCCAACCGTACTTCGGTGAATTTTGGTGCTTGTCGGTGTGTTCGGACGCGCAGTGGCTCTTCAAAAGACTTACTTAGCACACCTTCGGATCCTACCGTCTCGGTAGCAAACAAAATAGTGTAGCTGGTGTTGGGGATAAGCACTCCCTCGCCTCCAAGTTTTCCTCTACGTCATTACGACTGTGTTGCTTCTCATGCATCTCAATCTCCACGCGCTTCTGTGTCAGCGGTATTTTGCAGTCATCCTTAACACCTTCTCTGGCGCTAGTGTCGTCGCGACGAGCAGAATTCGTGGTACTCGTCATGTTACTATCCACTGTAGAGAACTGATCGAGATGTAGTGTCTCGACCACCGAGCTGGGCGTCTTGCAGTGTTCAGGAAATACCAACAAATGGATCAAAGCGCTCGAACATGAGTCACACGATACTTCCAACTTCACAGAGACAGTCGAGGTGGAACCAAAGGTTGGCTGCGCTTTTGCCTTCAAAATGCGCGGTGGTGCTTCGTGCGTCATCACAGCGATGCCATCGTTCTCAGTACGTGAATCGTTGCTTCGGTGCTTGTGCGGGTTTACCCGCGTGAACACACCATTGCTGCCGCTAGTCTCGTAAGCGAAGAATAGCAGGTACTCGTGATTAGGTTGTAGCCCAACCACATCTTGCTCGATCCGGAGGGCGGTAGCGTTCTCAGCAGTGATATTTGTCAGCATCCCAGCAGCAACGACACCATCACTATGTCCTGGTCCCGCCTCCATGAAAGCGTGTGTGACCTCACCTCGATGCGATGAGAAGGCTGATCCTCCCAGGTCACGTCCGGCCTTGAGTTTTGTATCGAACAGGATAAAATAGGGAGTTCTGCCCGTTGTTTTGGCGAGCCGATCAAGCACACCGCTGTATATGCCTGCACTAGTTTGTGGAGCATTCAGTAGCTTGGAAACATTTAGGCTGACGTGAATACCATCAGTACGACCGCTCAGAGCATGCACGGCTATCTCGTCAAACATCGTAGACTGATTCGTGTAGTCGGCATGGGTAGCAACTCGGTGGCATGCACTAGCACTACCATTCGAGGGCCACCCCAAAATGCCGCCGCTGGCAGCAGTCTCAGCTACAAGACACACATCAAAGAGTGCGTTGGGCGGCAGCTTATCAATTGTCTTGTGGGTAATCTTCCCGCGCGTTACGTCTTCTCTGGACACTGATATGGTATCGTTCACCCATACGCCCACACCTAGCTCTTCGAGGTCTGCTGTTTTGAGCATGGGGCCGCTGAGCTTCTGAAGGTCAAAAGCACTGACTGGTGGAGGCCAGACGGGGGTAGATGTGTTTGTGCCATTCTCCGTACCATTCGACGGAATCTGGGGTACTTTCAGTATTTTGAGGACTTCTGTCTTGTACAAGACCTCGGAAAAACAGAGCATAGTGTACGTCACCGAAGCGATCCAAC